>JAVGWX010000022.1:5044460-5079460 GCA_036924085.1 Ariolimax columbianus | reverse complement strand
TGAGGCTACTATTTGAGGCTACTATGTGAGGCTACTATGTGAGGTTGCTATGTGAGGCTACTGTGTGAGGCTACTGTGTGAGGCTACTATGTGAGGCTACTATGTGAGGCTACTATGTGAGGCTACTATGTTAGACTAATATGTAAGACTAATATGCAAGGCTAATATGTGATGATGTTCGTCCATCACAAGTGATCAGGAGCACTCTCTTTATTTCAGCCCTGTGGACAGTTTATATCTCTTGCCGTGTCCCCTAAAATGGATGACTTGCGCGGTGATTTTGATTAAAGTGAAGAAGAAACTGCGCTTTTTGTAAACCTCCCTCTCTAGTCTTGAGCTACCCTTGTCCAGTGGCAAGATTTTTATCGAGACGACTGAAGTTAGCATAGGATGCAGATTTTTCCTCAGGGCTTACTCCCGAAGCCTTTCCTGTAAACAGGTATCCCCCAAGGCAACGAAGGGGGATGACATCTAACGTTGTGTGTCGTGTATTTCTCATAACCGCAAGAGGTCGTAGGGACATAACTCAGTGTTGGAGTGAGCTTCGTATCTCTCCCTCTGCTGTGTTCAGTCCATTATAGTCGTGTCTAAATTTCACACACCAAAATTGACACTGTTTGCAACTAGAGCGAAGGGCGCCAATCTCGAGAAGTTCAGCCGGGTGAACTAGACCGTGAAATACGACACATGTTTAAGCGTAGTGCAATTCATATAGCCGTTGTCTAGGATAATCGAGTGTAAGAAATCACAAAGAACGAACGAATTAACCAGTCCAAATGGAAAACACCGACACTTTTCCCTGAACACAAGTGTAAGTGGTTGACTAGTGGGAATTCCAGCCAAATCCGTGGTCTGGCGGCATCCATAATGAATTAAAATAGCAGAGCAATGTAGACCCGCAGCCGGTTACACTGCCATCTTTGTTGCTATGGCAAATATGTAAGGTTGCTATGAAAGGCTAACATGAAAAGATAATATACTTATCATCACGGAATATCACCTTTCCAGATGTCTTCGTCTTCAACATGATCTTTTTTTTACTTTCTTTCTTTCTTTGTTTTTTTTCTTTTCTTTCTCTCTTGTCTCATTCTTTCTTTTTTTATTTTATTTATTCATACTTTTTACAATTATTTCTCTCTTGCATTCTTTCTTTCCTGTTTATTTGTTCTTTCTTTCAATCTTTCTTGTCCTCTTTTTTCTTGCGTGATTTCTTTTTTTTTTCTTTCATTCATTCTGTACTTCTTTTTTTTAGTCTTGATTTTATTCTATCATACTTTCTTTTTTGCATTCTTTCTTTTATTATATAATACTTTCTTTTATTCTGTCTTCCTTACATTCTCTCTTTCAATGTTTCCGTGTTTCTGTCATTAATTTCATACTTTATGTTTTTCTTTCTTTCCTTCACACTCGGAATACTTTTAATCCTGGTATACAAACAGACATGTAAATGTATGTTGCCAGGTCACCGAAAGCCTAGGCATTATGTATTAGGTATTTTATAACTACCCAGAGATCTTGGGTCCCATCTCACTACCCAGAAAACATGGGTAACATTTCACTACCCAGAGATCATGGGTAAAATTTCACTACCCAGAGATCAAGGGTCTGATCTCACTACCCAAAAATCAGAAATCTCATCTCACTACACAGAGATCATGGTTCTGATCTCAATGACCAGAGATCAGGGGTCCGATCTCATTACCCATAGATCAGGGGTCCGATCTCACTATCCAGAGATCAGAGGTCCCATTTCACTACCCAGAGATCTGGTGTCCGATCTAACTACCCAGAGATCAGGGGTCCATTTCACTACTCAGAGATCAGGAGATTTTTTACCAGAACATCCACGTGAAAAAATCAGGGTCTCCACCGTGATTCGAACCTGCGACCTTCGGCACTGAAGGCGGACACCTTACCTCGTTACCACTGAACCCTTAGTGGTTTTAACATCCTCGAATGTTCCTCACTCATTGTTCATTTTATTTCCCAAATACACAAGACTGTCTTCTTCTGTAAGTTTTGTATCAATATGCATGTGTGTTTCAAAACTTCCAGTACAATGTCACTAAATATGTGTGCGTATATATGTGAATGTGTGTGTGCATATATGTATGTATTTGTGTATATACATATGTGTGTGTATGTATGTGTTTCTGTGTATGTATGTATGTATGTATGTATGTATGTATGTATGTATGTATGTATGTATGTATGTATGTATGTATGTATGTATGTATGTATGTATGTATGTATGTATGTATGTATGTATGTATGTATACATACATGTATGTATGTATGTATGTATGTATGTATGTATGTATGTATGTATGTATGTATGTATGTATGTATGTATGAATGTATGTATGTTTGTATGTATGTATGTATGTGTGTGTGTGTATGTATGTATCTATGTATGTATGTATGTGTGTGTGTGTGTGTGTATGTATGTGTGTGTGTATGTATGTATGTATGTATGTGTGTGTGTATGTATGTATGTATGTATGTATGTATGTATGTATGTATGTATGTATGTATGTATGTATGTATGTATGTGTGCTTATGTAAGTATATATATGTATGTGTGTGTGTATGTGTGTGTATAGTTCCTGCACGGTGTCTACATACACCAACTTAGGAACTGCTGGCCTGGCTCACTTAGGAACTGCTGGCCTGGCTCACTTGGGAACTGCTGGCCGGGCTCACTTAGGAACTACTGGCCGGGCTCACTTAGGAACTGCTGGCCTGGCTCACTTAGGAACTGCTGGCCTGACTTACTTAGGAACTGCTGGGCCGGCTCACTTGGGAACTGCTGGCCGGGCTCACTTGGGAACTGCTGGCCTGGCTCACTTAGGAACTGCTGGCCTAGCTCACTTAGGAACTGCTGGCCTGGCTCACTTAGGAACTGCTGGCCTGGCTCACTTAGGAACTGCTGGCCTGGCTCACGTAATACAATTACCAATTAGCAGCCTGTACGCCGCACTAACTGAGACTGTCTCACTAATTGAGAACCGGCAGATTGACTCATCGATGCTGAGCTGAATAAGAGGTACAATTCGAAATAACAGGATTACAATACACCGTTCTTCTAGTTTGAAGTATTTCCGGCCAATAGCACAAAACATGACGATATATTAGACTAATTTGTGTGCGTGTCTGACAATGCAGGTCAGTTCTGTATTAAATCATTATATATATATATATATATATATATATATATATATATATATATATATATATATATATATATATATATATATATGTGCATGTGTGTGTGCGTATGTATAGATATATAGAGAGAGAAGATTTCGTCACAAAAAACAAGGGATCACTCTCACATACACACACGCACACACACATACACACATCATTTAGGGACAATATTTCAGTGAGCAAGGATATTCTGTCCGGTCTGAACGACAAAGAAACATCTAGCATCACTGAAATACTAGAATAGGTACATGCAGACGCAGACAAGCATGATTGAAACACTGACAAAGGTACATCCAGACGCATACACGCATCCCAGCACTGATTGCTACGTTTTTATATCGTCTAAAGAACTACGCTCTAGTGTGGAATGGTGCTTACCTCCGCCAGTAGAATACTGAGAGACATGCCTTTGACGAAATATATATATACACGGAACAGCGTAGTCTAGTGGTCAAGTAATACCCTAGTGTGCTGTACAAGAAACGTAGAAAGTGAGTGGCAGTTTTTCAAAGCTGCAATTCTATACATAGACAAAGAGGAATGCGGGCTAGAAAAAAACTCAGAACACATAAAAAGCGATCTAGATAGTGGAATGGAGAGGTCAACAGTTCCACACAAGAACAGAACAAATGTTATCACAAATCGCTGAAATCGAAAACCAAGCCATAGTGCGAAACGTATAGTGGACTCTCTCTTCTAAGCCACAAAGACAATGTATTTGTATAGTGGACTCTATCTTCTAAGCCACAAAGACAATGTATTTGTATAGTGGACTTTCTCTTCTAAGCCACACAGACAATGTATTTGTATAGTGGACTCTCTCTTCTAAGCCACAAAGACAATGCATTTGTATAGTGGACTCTCTCTTCTAAGCCACAAAGACAATGTATTTGTATAGTGGACTCTATCTTCTAAGCCACAAAGACAATGTATTTGTATAGTGGACTCTATCTTCTAAGCCACAAAGACAATGTATTTGTATAGTGGACTTTCTCTTCTAAGCCACAAAGGCAATGTATTTGCAAAGATACTAGAAAGAAGAGTAAGACAGATACTGGAACCCCAACTAGGAAATAATCAGTTTTGGTTCAGGAGAGGAAAGACCTGCACAGAAGCAATATTTACATAGAGACAAATATGTGAACAGTCTATAGAAAACGATGAAAACAATAGCCTTTTATTCATTGATCAAGAAAAGACGTTCGATAGAATCAACAGAAGTAAATTATAGGACATCCTTGCAGATTATGGACTACAACGTCCTCTCCTTAGTACATCAAGACCCTATATCAGAACAGCCAGCGTGCAGCAATAACAACAGAAGGTATGTCGGAGTGGTTCCCCGTGACATCAGGCGTCAGACAGGGTTGTGTTCTTTCACCACCCCTTTTTGTCACGTACATGAATAAATTCACGCAGGAGGCAAACACAGAACAGGAAGGTACCAACGAATTGCACTTTGCAGACGACCAATGTCTGATCCACTCCAATGAACAAAATCCACAAGATCACTCTACTTAAACTGTCAAAGGTACAACATGAATATCGCCGCATCAAAAACAGAGACAAACAATATAAGTAGAAAGCACACTACACTTAATATTTATGTGAATGAAACAAATATAAAGCAGGTACAAAAAATGAAGAATTTGGGAACTGTTTTTACTGAGGATTGTAGACTTGAGAAATAGAGACGAGAGTGCAGAGGGCAAACGCTGTCACGTACCAGTTGTCTCCGTTACTAAGGAACTCCAAAAATTTCCCTCCAAGCAAAAAAGCAGATGTTAAATAGTATATTCATCCCAACCCTGTGCTACAAATGCCAGACATGGGCATTGGATAAGGCCCGACAGCGACAGTTAGTCACCTGCGAAATGCGGTGCTTACGAAAGCTCACTAACAACACCAGAAGAAACATAATCACAAGCACGGATATTCGAGAGAAAGTTGGAACAATTCCCTGCCTACCGTACCTTGAGCAATAAATAATAATTTTTTTGTTTGCCATATTGTGAGAATGCAACCAGGCCATATTGTGAGAATGCAACCAGGCCACGTTGTGAGAATACAACCAGGCCACGTTGTTCATGCACCTTCTACAAAAGAACAACATCAAGAAAGGCGAGAGGTAGACCGAGGAAAAGGTGGATGGGAAGCGTGAACGAAAGCTTCCGTACAATGGGATAAAATGATACTCGGGACACGAGAGAGGCAGAAACAAGTACATACCACGACACTGGGCTACAACCCGGTATAAAGAGAGATGGCACTGGGCTACAACCCGGTATAAAGGGAGATGACACTGGGCTACAACCCGGTATAAAGGGAGATGGCACTGGGCTACAACCCGGTATAAAGGGAGATGACACTGGGCTACAACCCGGTATAAAGGGAGAGGACACTGGGCTACAACCCGGTATAAAGGGAGATGACACTGGGCTACAACCCGGTATAAAGGGAGAGGACACTGGGCTACAACCCGGTATAAAGAGAGATGACACTATGCTACAATCCGGTATAAAGGGAGATGACACTGGGTTACAACCCGGTATAAAGGGAGAGGACACTGGGCTACAACCCGGTATAAAGAGAGATGACACTATGCTACAATCCGGTATAAAGGGAGATGACACTGGGTTACAATCCGATATAAAGTGATATGACACTGGGCAACAATCCGGTATAAAGAGAGATGACACTATGTTACAATCCGGTATAAAGTGAGACGACACTGGGTTACAATCCGATATAAAGGGATATGACACTGGGCAACAATCCGGTATAAAGAGAGATGACACTATGCTACAATCCGGTATAAAGAGATATGACACTGGGCTACAATCCGGTAGAAAGAGAAACGACAAAAAAAGAAGAAGGAGAAAATATATATGTATGCGTGTGCATGTATGTCTGTAAATATATATAGTAGTGTGTCTGTGTGTTCGAATAAGGACATTTGCTTGTTACTGTAATTGTTGAATGTTCACAATGAGTCAGTTTATTCTTTCGTTCGCACTGAAATAACCTAACGTGGCTGGCTGTAGTAGCTTTCATCACATTCTGAGCGTGCTGATGAAGGTGCACCGGGTTCCTCAAGGCTGTTATAGTGTCTTTGGTTTCATCTACGTGACGCTGACAACTATGGGGATCACGTCAATCATCTGTCTCATTAATCATGCTACCATGAAAACAGCCCCTTTGCAGGTAGACCTACTTGAATTTGATATGGGGGTATTAGTCAGTATATTTTACCTGAACATGACAATTCTCCTATCAGTAAATTTTACCCAACCGTGACTAACATTATCCGACATATAGATATATAGATAGATGGATGGATGGAGGAATGGATTGATGGATGGAGGAATGGATGGATGGATGGTTAGATGGAGGGATGGATGGAGACATCCATGGATGGATGGAGGGAGGGAATTTTTTCGGGGGGAGGGGTGGATAGGTGGGTGGGTAGGTAGTCATCAGGTAGGTACGTTGGTAGATAGATAGATAGATAGATAGATAAATAGATAGATAGATAGATAGATAAATAGATAGATAGATAGATAGATAGATAGATAGATAGATAGATAGATAGATAGATAGATAGATAGATAGATAGATAGATAGATAGATAGATAGATAGATAGATAGATAGATAGATGAACGGACGGGTGGACGGGTGCGCGGGCATTTTCGGGCTGGTGGGCGTGCAGGTAGGCAGACAGACAGACAGACAGACAGACAGACAGATAGATAGATAGATAGATAGATAGATAGATAGATAGATAGATAGATAGATAGATAGATAGATAGATAGATATATAGATAGATAGATAGATAGATAGATAGATAGATAGATAGATAGATAGATAGATAGATAGATAGATAGATAGATAGATAGATAGATAGATAGATAGATAGATAACGAAAATAATGTGCTGAAACCGGAAGTGTCTAATCGAAAGGTGCAGATGTGAGAGCTACCGAAGTAGACTTGTCTTTACTCCTCTTCGCTTGAATAGCCTAGCTTGATCACTTGGATCATTAATAATGAAAGATGCCACAGAGTTTCTCAGTATGTCCTCTGTCACTACCAATATCAATTTAAAACTAACTATCCTTCCCCCCCTCTCTCCCCCCTCCCCCCCCCCCCTCCCCCCACTGTTCGCTAGTGTTGTTTTTCGTCACTGCCAACCCTATTGAATATAATAATTTAATAGAGCTCATACTGCCAACCGCATTGAATATGGCTTGGCTTGGCTTCGTTCGTTCTCAATCTCCCACTACCAAACCCTAAAAGTGCTTAAGTAGCAGAATGTAGTCCGGAAAACGGAATACGTTGTTACGTAGTTTACAGCTTGACTGCGATATTTCTACCTTTCGGTCCAACACATCCGACTTCAGCAAGCATTTTTTGAGTACCGAGTTAGCATTCCCTCTTCGATCCCTTTTCCTTAGCCAGTCTGCCCTGCTGCAGTCTGTTATCCAAGATCACCTCGTGGAGGTGTAGAAGGCTCTTTACAGCTCTGGTTCGCTGGCCCTGACGCTAGCAGTCACCTATGGATCGCTGACCACTGCAGCTCATGCGCTTCTCAGCATCTTGATCCCGTATTGAATATAATCATTTAATAGAGCCCACACTCAACCTACACAATATCTGCCATCTATATCTACTTCTAGTACGCTGAGTCCTACACAACCGTTGCACACTTACACTAAGCCAAGGTGAACCAAGAAAAGTTGGTGTAAGGTTGCCATGGGCTCTATGAGAGGTACTGGTCACAACCGGCACTCTCCCTATTCGTTAAGCTTGGGAATAAAACATTATCGTGCTTTAGTTCTTTGAGATCTGACCGCTTCCTCAATTTTTTAAAAAAGAATGTCATAAATTTCTGAACAAACTGTTTATGTATACATGTATCTTCATGAATGGATCGTTTTGAATCGTTCAGAACATACTTTGGTTCATCTCGGTGAGACTGCCTGTTCGCACTGCATCTTGCTGAATTAATCTTTGTAAGAAGCTCTCTCTGAATGCATCATCTTCAATAATTATCTATCTCTTGATAAATCGTCTTCGATAATCGTTTTTCGTGACTTGTTACGTGTTTCTTGATGGCCAGTCGTCATCTGTCTTGACTAGCACAGGTAGAATTTAACACAGGTTGGAACTGTTGCGTCTTTTACTTGTGCGCAGATCGTCCTGTTTTACACCTTTAGGCCCCAAGCTTTCACACCTCACAGGTCAAAATGTTAATTGTCTGATAATCGCAAAGGCTCTTAAACCAACACAGCGTCCAGCATTCGCCGTCGGAAATATTTTAGCAGTTCGGGGATCTGTTACATACGCTGTAGACTACAACACGTCTCTTTCTAAGTCAAACGAAGAAGTCGAAACATGATTTTTTGTTTCGTATGTGCTAACATTATGTTGGTACAGTATGTTTATAATCTGCTTAGTGGTAGAGTGATATGATCGTTTGTCCCTCGCAGGTAACAGAGTGAGCGGATTCGATCGCAGATCTAAATGAGACGACCAGAAAAAACAACTCATTCCTCTAAAAATGCTGAAGCCTAGTACAAGGATGTCTCAAACACTTCCTCCCCGAAATCTACATCATATTTCAGATTGCCTAACACATTTTACAGTACTATCCCCGTTTGAACCTAATGTTACTGTATAACTTTGTTACTTTCGTTTTCTAACACTAGAACACGGAATAAACAATCGGCAGCAGAAGCCATCTTGTCCTGCAAAGACACCAGACAGTCATTCAATTTAATGATAGTAATTGTGTAGCGTGCTGTGTTTGCCAAAAAGGTCCCACTTTTACATTCGCGAATTTAGTCACCAGGAATGATTATTGTCCTTTCAAATAAATACAGTCCCACTTTCCTCACCTTTCTGTAAAAACTTTAGTAGCACACCATTGTAGGATGTTACTTCTCGAGTTTGATCAATTTTTTTTTTTTTTTTTTTTTTTTAGCAGAAGAGAAATTACTGCAGTTTATAAAAACTTGCAAACAAATGAATTTTATAAAGACGACCATAGCACCCGACAAGGTCGTAGAGATAAACAGACAAATACTATCGAGACTAGTACAAAAATAAATAAATATTTAATGACAACAATCGGAATAATGCGTATAATTGACTCGCATTGAAAACAGATAAATCAAACATCAAAAACAAAAGTGGAGAAATAAGCAATTCGGATTCGAATCACGAACCCCCAGGTGATTGATGCGGCTTGTTATAAAGAAAGACATGTGGCCAGGTATTAGGGTGCTACAGTTGGTTTAATACCAAAACTAATGTTATTGTTTTCCAGGATTTTTGTTCTTCATGTTACAAGTCGCATAAAAGCTGTTGATTCGAACCTGGATTGTATGTTACTTCATTTTGTTTCTTGTTTTCTGGTTGATATATTTTTTATGGCCTATAATGTACATGTGTTTGAAATTGTTACTCGTTAAAAATGTATTTCTTAAGAGATATGTCAGGTATGTTTAATGTGGGTAGAAGTTACATTTATGAAGAAACTAGATTGGAATTTTACATGTAAAAATATTTACATTATAGTGTTACATTTATGAAGAATTTATTATAGTTTTTCATGTGTGGAGAAATGGCATTAAAGTTACACATGTGTGAAAAAAAAAAGCATTAGAGTGCTACACTTATACAGAAATTACATTACAGTGTTTCATTTATGAAGAAATTACATTAAAGTGTTACATGTGTGAAGAAATCGCTTTAGAGTGTTACAATTATAAAGGAATTACATTAAAGTGTTACATGTGTGAAGAAATCGCATTTGAGTGTTACAATTATGAAGAAATTACATTAGGGTGTTACATGTGTGAAGAAATCGCATTTGAGTGTTACAATTATGAAAAAATTACATTATAGTGTTTCGCTATAGCCACTCCCGTTACCACCGTATCAATTGAGGCACAGCCTCAAATTAGGACGTACATGTTGATCATTTGTTTGACCTTCGCTGCGAGTGGAGCATATGAACTCAGCCATAACTGGCCCTTTTACCGGGAGTTTGCATCTCAGCATTTCCAATACATGTTTCACATCATTAACCTTACCTGATGAGGTTCTAGCCCTATTCACACCCTTCATTAGTCATTTTTGACGACTTGCTTAGAAGGTATCACTGGCCTTAAGGACTTGTCCCAGGCACTAATGGAGTGAGTGACTGTTAAATAAACAAGGTTTACTTGCAGTTCGACATGTGACAAGTAGCTGGTGTGTATCGACTCAGATGTATATCTGTCACAGAATGGTCAAGAGACGCAACATAAAAGAAATCAGTTTTTTAAATGTCAGTTTTAAAAGTAAAGAAAGCATGAAAACAATCAAATAATGTGCTACATCAAATATCATGTAAGGTAGCTTCCATTGTTAGTTATGGAACAATATCCATGAAGATATCGGATCACTGTTAGTTTAGAAATGTTATTCAGGGAGATTCAAAATTGTTGTTATTTAAGGATAGCCGTTCACGGAAATCTCATGCCGTTGTTAGTAAAGGAATAACGTCCAGGGAGATCTCAGAACATTGTCAGTTAAGCAATGTGGTTCAAGCAGATGTCAGACCGTTGGTAGTTTGGGAATGTCTTTCAGAGGGATCTCGGACACATGATGCACCACACTCATCATGACCTCATCTCACGCCAGAGTTAGAGGCAACAAACTGCCCATGACCTCGTCTCATATTTGAATGTGATGCAACGTACTGACCATGACCTCGTCTCATGTTTGGATCTGATGCAACATACTAACCAAGAACAGAGTTAACCTAAGGTCAGAGTCAACTAAAACACACTTACCTAAACCTCACCTCACGACAGGGGTAAATAGAACATACTGACCAAGACTCACCTGAGGTTCACCTGGTGGAACCACAAACAAGATGTGCTACAACAGCTTGGCCAATGATGTGGAGATCGATAGCATGATCTTGGTAATAATGACCTACTGAGAAGCTTAGAATTGCACAACATGGGGTGCAGGGTGGATGCAGATCTTCTTCTTCTTCGTTATCATCTTCATCTTCTTCTTTTTCGTCTTCGGTGTTCATCCTAAGAAGAAAGTTGTGACGGTGTGTCGTAATTTATAGCAAAGCTGCGGTAACTGCGCCTTTCTACCCGACACGTCAAGTTTCATATGGTTTTTTTTAATACAGGGTATACCTTCCAACTGCGATCGCTGTTCTCTGTGCTAGATAAACTTGCGTCACTTATAGCCGTAATTGGGTCTTGATCAACATTGGTTCGCTGACCCTGACGAAAGCAGCCAGTTATGAGTCGCTGATCCTGACGCAAGCAGCCAGTTATGAGTCGCTGACCCTGACGCAAGCAGCCAGTTATGCGTCGCTGACCCTGAAGCAAGCAGCCAGTTATGAGTCGCTGACCCTGAAGCAAGCAGCCAGTTATGAGTCGCTGACCCTGACGCAAGCAGCCAGTTATGAGTCGCTGACCCTGACGCAAGCAGCCAGTTATGAGTCGCTGACACTGAAGCAAGCAGCCAGTTATGAGTCGCTGACCCTGACGCAAGCAGCCAGTTATGCGTCGCTGACCCTGAAGCAAGCAGCCAGTTATGAGTCGCTGACTCTGAAGCAAGCAGCCAGTTATGAGTCGCTGACCCTAAGGAAAGCAGCCAGCTACGAGTCACTGACCCTGATGCAAGCAGCCAGCTACGAGTCACTGACCCTGATGCAACCAGCCAGCTACGAGTCACTGACCCTGATGCAACCAGCCAGCTACGAGTCCCGTCAGCCATTGCGCTTCATTTTCGACCCCAAAACAGTTATGCGTAGTCTAGAAAAAAAAATTAATATCGCATCCACTCACAGTCTACTGTAGATACAGGCCTTTTGACTCCCGGAGAAACTCCTACAACACGTCATATTCTACGGCTGACTAAATAACGGAACTTGCATGTGTCAACTATACTAGCGTGTTTGGGAGACAAAGATAGATATGTAGCTGATTTTAGGGCAAGATTCTGTGAAAGAATCATTCTCAACGGTGATTTTTTGTGTTTTGTGCCGTAAATTTGTTTGCTTTCTCCGAATGGAGCAAGGATTGATTATAAAGGATGGCACGAAATGAGTTCTGTTATTTAGTCAGCGGATGGAATGTCACGTTACAAGAATTTTTTCCTGGAAAGTTAGATGGCTTATCGAAAGTAGGCCATGATCCAATCAACTGTTCATCCTTCTTTTCGTTCTCATACGTAATTGAATGTTAACATTACCGAATCACAACTGAATGCTAACAGTGCTAGTTATATAAGTAAATGTTAACATTGCTGGTATACCGAGACAAACTTCGCATTCAATACGACTGTGGTTCCACGTGTATGTCAGCATGCACATTCACAATATTCAAATTATCGTACGAGAAAATGTCCTTTCAGTTAATGTAGCAGACGTATTATTGGGCGGCATCAAATGGGTTCTTTCATGAAACGACGCCACTTATCTGTCGTGTCGATGGTTGATGTCTGGATAGATATGATGTTTTAGACAAAAAACAGCTTTAATGGCTGCCAGTAAATTTTCGGGGAGATTAAAATTGCCTTTGGGTTTTGTCTTATTCATGAGTTAGCAAATCTCTTGAGCAAATCACTGGGGCGTCATGTCAGTGGTGTGCCAAGTCAGTTGGCGGCCATGTCAGTTGGGTGCCATTTCAGTTGGGTGCCATGTCAGTTGGCAGCCATGTCCGTTAGATGCCATGTCAGTTGGTTGCCATGTCAGTTGGTGGCCATATCAGTTTGGTGCCATGTCAGTTGGCGGCCATGTCAGTTAGATGCCATGTCAGTTGGTTGCCATGTCAGTTGGCGGCCATATCAGTTTGGTGCCATGTCAGTTGGCGGCCATGTCAGTTGGGTGCCATGTCAGTTGGCGGCCTTGTCAGTTGGGTGCCATGTCAGTTGGCGGCCATGTCAGTTGGGTACCTGTAAGTAGGACGGCATGTCAGTTGGGTGCCATGTCAGTTAGGGGCCATGTCAATTGGGCGCCAAGTCAGTTGGCGGCCATGTCAGTTGGGTGTCATGTCAGTAGGACGCTATGTCAGTTGGGTGCCATGTCAGTTGGCGGCCATGTCAGTTGGGTGCCATGTCAGTTCGGGGGGGGGGGGGTAGGGGGCATGTCAGTTGGGGGGCCATGTAAGTTTGGCGCCATGTCAGTGGGTCCCCATGTCAGTTGGGTGCCATGTCAGCTGGGTGCCATGTCAGTGGCGCCATGTCATTGGGGGTAATGCCAGTGGGGGGCATGTAAGTTGGATACCATGTCAGTTGGGCGCCATGTCAGTGGGGCGCCATGTCAGTGGGGCGCCATGTCATTTTTGGCGCATGTCAGTTGGGCGCCATGTCAGTGGGGTGCTATGTCAGTGGGGTGCCATGTCAGTTGGGCGCAATATCAGTTGGTCGCCATTTCAGTGGGGCGCCATGTCAGCGGGACGCCATGTCACTGTGGCGCCATGTCAGTGGGGCGATGACAACATTCATTTATAGTTTTATAAACGTGATAATAATAAAATGTAATTGTATATTATATACATACACACGCACACGCACGTACTCTCACTCTCTGTCTGTCTCTCTCTCTCTCTCTCTCTCTCTCTTACTCACATGCAGATACATACAGACACACATACATACAATTGCACACAGACACATATACATACACAGACACGCACAGACACTCACACACGTACATACATTCAGACGCATTTGTATTTGGATATAAATTTAAATCGTTTAACAAAACCGTTTGAATCTTTTCCAGGTCTGAATTTTACACTTTCGTCTTTGTCTAGTAATGCAGGATTGAACTTATGCAAGGACTGTGCACTACTCTTTCAAAGGTCAAAAAGAAATGTTTGCCGTTACACAACGTGGCGACACCCTGAGAATGTGGCATTTACTATTAGTTAGCTACTGTGCCTCATTTTGGCGTAGGACCGCCTATTCGGACATGGAATAAGTCTTTGGTTTCATCCGGAAATGAAAAAAAACCACATTTATTTACATGATCTATACATATCCTCGATGGACCCACACAGCGGAGAAAACCCGCAATATTGTATTAGGTAAACGGACAATATGTCTATTTGTACCTTAACAGATTGCGTGAGTTGACATCATCAGAGAACAGGATTAACTGACAGAGTTTCAATCTATCTCCACCAGCGATAAAGAATCTTCTCCCAAAAGCCCCATTTTGACACGTGCATCAATCATTATCCTTGCAAAGACAGCTATGCCATGCAGTCAATTCATGATCCGATCGGTTTCTAAAGACTTTGTAAGTAATGTACTTCCCCGCTTGGCAACGATCTTGTCATTTAGCAAGTCAGCCCAACTCTAAAGTATATCTAGAACTAGGCCACTTCACTTACTGTGGAGGAATCCTGTAAAGTGTTGTTCGGCATAAGTACAGGTTGGATCTAAACCGCGCCCATTCGATGTGAGACATTGTCTATTAACAGCCAGTTTTTGGTCCGGACATTGACTCTTTGAACACTCACATTTCGTCTTGTCGCCTTTATGAAAATCAAAGACTGGCGTTCACCTGGCCCGTAGCTGTGTCATTTTGTTGCATTTTTCCTCCCTCTTTGGAAAGTCTGGCCTGCTTCTGGGATGTTTCAGGAGACTATATTGAAGAACTGCGACATTGACACTGATGGCTGGGAGAACATTGCAGCTGATCGCTCTGCCTGGCGAAGTGCAATCTCCGCTGGCAAGGCACATATGCAGCAGACAAGAATCACGGAAGCTGCACGGAGACGAGCGACACGAAAGGCAAGAGAAGAGCTGTCTCCGCATGACGGTCAGACCGTGCTTCTCAGCCCTCAGTGTGACAGACGCTTTCGGGCTCGGATTAGTTTGATCAGCCATCTACAAACCCACTCCAGGTTTGACAAATGGCAATGTGGTCCTCTTCGGATACGATGGACAAACAACAAAAACAAATTGTACTTCTTTTGTAACACTGGGTCAAACATTCGAGTGAGTCTACTTGCGTACCTAGCATATTTGTGCTGGCTCTTGGGGCTGTTAGCTTTGTGTGCTGCCTCTTGAGGGATGTTAACTTTGTGTGCTGGCTCTTGAGGGCTGTTAACTTTGTCTGCTGCCTCTTGAGGGATGTTAATTTTGTGTGCTGGCTCTTGAAGGGTGTTAACTTTGTGTGCTGCCTCTTGAGGGCTGTTAACTTTGTGTACTGTCTCTTGAGGGCTGTTAACTTTGTCTGTTGGCTCTTGAGGGCTGTTAACTTCGTCTGCTGGCTCTTGAGGGCTGTTAACTTTGTGTGCTGGATCTTCAGGACAGGTCAATATCATTCTATTTTAAATAAATAAACAACAACCGTTATATATTTGTAGAATAGATGGTTGAATTAAGTTTTGCGTCCAATCTTCTGGAATAATTTCGGGGCCTAAAAAGAAGAAACAGGACATTTCCTGAAAGGCAGATAGATATAATTGGTTGGCCAAACACCCCATTTGAAACAAAAGGTAAGATGGTCGCGCCTTAGTGGCTGCGCTCCCGACTCGCTCTAGCGTTTGTGTCGAGATTTCCGATGTTTATGGTTTCTGTTCGGATTATATTTCCCAACCCCTTCACCCGGTGATAGATATCAAGGACTATATTCTGTGAAACTGGTGTGCTTTCGATCGGTTATCCTGTTTGTTATTCTGCATTTTGCTGCGTTTGATGCCTGGCTCAAGACCATGACGGAGTTCAACCTTTTATCTTAACTGTACACCAGAATTCAGTTCAGATTATCACTACTCAATGGCCTTTCTGCTCGGACTGAAGCCGAATTTTTCCTGCCCTTCCCTTCCTCCACTGCAGGTTACATGATACCTCTCCCAACCTCGAATTCCCAGCAGAGCAAGTGTTACGGTGACCAACATGTGGACACAATCAGATTCCTCGGCGGCAGGACACGTAAAAACATGGAATTTGACACGGAAAGCTTGACACGATTATTGGGTCTTCTTCTTCTTCTTCTGCGTACACAGTCAGACAGTAACCATTATTTTCTCGAAAAAAGCGGCGTTCATCCTGAGACTCTCGCCACTACCATACAGCTTGTCTTGCAGTTCCACTGGCAATGGCCACATCTGCTCTCTCTGATCCTCGTATGTCGGGCAGTTCTGCAGCAGATGTTCAGTGGTCATTTTACCAGTACCGCACGGGCATTCGTCGGTACACCCTATCTTCAGTTTGTTGAATAGGTGGTACCTCAGTCTGTTGTGGCCAGTGCGAAGTCTGAAGACAACGACCTGCTCTCTTCGGTTCAACTGGTAATAGGCATCGTTTTTGGTGTAACCAGTATGTTCGGTTTCCCATTTGGACATGTATCTGGCTTTGATAAGCCGTTTTGACTCTTCGTACGTCATACTGGTATCTGTTTGTGGTAGCCTTGCACCTTCTTTTGCCAGTCTGTCTGCCTCCTCGTTGCCTAGGATGTTGCAGTGTGACGGAACCCACTGTACCACCACCCTTTTTGGTGCGGACTGCTGGCACAGTTTGCAGAGTGCTGCTCTTAAGTCATTAAGCTCAGTGTTCTTCTGGCTTTTTAGCGCTGTGACTACTTCGAGAGCATCTGTCAGCAAGACTATATGGCTCTCATTTTCACTGTGTGTTACCATTTCTTCCACTGCCGCCCTCAGTGCCTCTGCCTCTGCTCTGAAATTGCTTGTGTACTTACCAGTAGCGAATGACAGTGTTATATTTCTGCCATTTGGTAGGTTCAGGAATGCTCCTGCCCCTCCGTTCTGTGTAGTGTTTGTTACAGAACCGTCGGTGTATGCATGGGTCCAGTCCATGCTTGGGTAGCTTTTCGTTATGAAGCTTAGGGTAGTGTCTCTCCTTTCTTTTTCACTCTGGCAGTTTTTGTTTGCAATACCTGGTATATTTTCTACCACCTCTGGAAATATATCCTGCCTCCAAGTAGGTTTTCATACAGTAGTGATGGGTTTTGGTGTTGTTAGTGCGTTTATGGGATCTTCGTGCATCTTTGCTTTGGCTATTTCTGCAAAGTTTCTCCGCTTTAGTTTCCCATTTCCCAAATTGTTTAGTCTCTGGTACATTGGATGGTCCGTCAGTCTTCGGAGTTTCTCTGACTGCAGCTGGGCTCTGCAGTCTCTTCTATCGGTCATGGATTGCAGTTTTGTAATCTTTTCAAGTTCTACAATTGGCGTTGACTTCATGCCACCTGTTATAATTCTCATGGCTTGGTTTTGAAGTTTGTTAACTTTATCGAAGTTCGCCTTCGCTGCTGTTATCCATGCCGCAATGCCATACTCGAGAACTGGTCTCACTCTTCCAGTGTACAGTTTCTTTAGTATGCCTTCGTCTGCTCCCCAGCTTGTGCCAGCAAGTTTCCTCATGATCGCCATTCTTTCTCTGTCTTTCATTCGGTTTCTCTCAATCTGACTTTTCCATGTCATGCGCCGATCAAATGTGACTCCCAGATAGGTTGGGTTGTCGTTTGGCTGCAGGATTTTGCCATTTAGGCCTAATTTGGTACTTTGGGGTTTTAATGAGAGCGAGAATATTGTGCATGTGGTTTTCTCCTCGTTTATTTTGACCAGCCATGAGTTCGCCCACTCTTCCAGCGATGTTAGGGCCGTTTGCATCCGATTTCTTGCTATGGTGAGATTCTTTTCAGAGGTCCACATAGCCAGATCGTCTGCAAACATTGAGCTATGGACTCTTCTTGGTATATTCTCTGTGATATCGTTTATATATACCAGAAAGAGTGTGGGTGACAGTACTCCCCCTTGGGGTACTCCCTGCTCGAGTGTCACCTTTTTGCTCATCTGCCCTTGTACTTGGACTCTGGCCGTTCTTTGTTTGAGGTAGTGGTTGATCCACTTGTACATCTTCCCACAGACATCACTTCTTCTTAGCTTGACTCTAAGTCCATCCTTCCAGACTTTGTCAAATGCCTTTTCCAGATCCACCCAAACAGCTACTGTGTGTTTCTGTGCCTGGTAGGCATCTTCTATCTCCTGGGCTATGAGGATGACCTGGTCCTCAGTGGATCTGTGCTGTCTAAAGCCGGCTTGCTGTGGAATTAGTATTCGTTTTTCTTCCAGATGCCACATCAGTCTGGTGTTTATCATCCGTTCAATCAGCTTGCCGACACAGCTCAGTAGGCCTATGGGCCTGTATCCATTCGGATCTGTTTTGTCCTTTCCTGTTTTTGGTACTGGTACCAGTATTGCATCTTTCCATGCCTGGGGTACAATACCCCTTTTCCAGCTTTGGTTCAGGACTGATAGCAGTTTTTTCTTCGCTGCTTGGCCCAGCCCCATCAGCATTTCGTTTGTTATCCCGTCTTTTCCGGGAGATTTCCTTTTCTTTAGTGTTCTCATAGCCTCTTCCATTTCGCGCATGGTTAGTTTGGCCATCATGTGCTCTTCAGGAGCCGTATTTATGTTTTCGTGTCCCTTTAGCTCTTCGCTAATGTCTGTATGCTTATCTGCAGGGACCTCGATGTGGTTTGCTCTGGCATAGTGATCGACAAAGGCGTTTGCGGCTTTCTTACCTGTGATCAAGTTGATTATTGGGTCTAACACACTCCTACCGGCCCTCACCCAAAGGCTGCGGAGTACACGGCCTTGTCTGGGGAGTCTGTAGGGATTTCGGATGACACGTTGCGCATGAACACAGCCTCGGAATTTGGACATAGTAGTTGTCGATTGCCGCAGCGGGGCTGTGACGACTACGCGAACATTATAATTAACACCACAATTTTAATTATTGACATTACCAGAATAGAACAATGTCGGCATGAATAGCGCTGAAAACGTCCAAACCCCTTATTTAATGTGTCGACGCCACATGAACTCGCTCATGTACGAGTCAATCATATCGATGTGCCATGTGTACGCTTGTCAGTGACAGTTTGTTGATTACATCTAGATTTATTGGCAGTCTCCTTACATTCGTGATACTTGACACCCCCACAGCTAAAAAATAGACTATTCTGTGACGTCACTACCCAAAAATATCCGGTGCTTAAAATAGATATACGCGGCTAAAAATAGATATTAATATTTGTTTAGGGTTAGTTAAGGGCAAGTTTCGTCGCGTTTTGCGTCTTAATTGCAAGGTTTTAGTGAATATACTCATGTTAGTGTCTCCATTTCCACCATCAGCCAACACTAACTAGCACTTCACTCTGAAGATGTCTACATCAGCAACAAAACACAGAGCCATAATCCGCTTGGGAATTCCCTCACTCTTGCGCCTGTTTGAGAACCTTGTCATTAAACACAAGGGCGGTAATCCAGTTAGAAATGGGAAATTACTGCATTAGTTTAGGCGTGACTTAGACAATTACATTTTGTGTCCTCTGGTCGTCGCGATTCGTATTTCGGAACGAACAAGTAATTACCCCATCAATCAACTTAGAGTGATAATTATCAGGAAAGGTATCCTCTAGTGAAACTTGTGCAGATTTGATAACAGCCAGAAGTAATGGTTGTTAAGTAGCAGCGGTAGTGTTCAGTAACCACCCCCAGGCTACTTCCTCTACGCGCCAGAACCGTAAACACTTGTTAATCGAACGCTGATTGGATATAAACAGCTTCCGCTCCACGTTCATTTTCACGGTGGGTGACCTCATTAGTCATCGCTGAATGTTCAAGTTTCCCTTCCGGAGAATAATTCCTACCAAATTTAGTTACAAGAAAAAACCCTTCATAAGAAACGGTAACAAGTGTAAATTTAGCGTTAACCTTTCATGAATTTATTGTGTTCACGGGGCTGGACATCTTGTTTTTGTAACACTAAAATATAATACTAAAAGAAATAACAAAACCAATCAAACCTAAATTACATTTATGAATCCATAACAACAAAGATGGAGGTGTGAGGCTGTAGTCTTCGCTTTAGTCTTAGTCAGCCTGTACAATCTATATGAACGGTTGCAATCATCATGAGACTGTAGGCCAACTGGTTTCGGTCAACCAGTATCCTTCTGAAAGCAATGATGTACAGGTATGGATACAGAGCCATGGACCGCACACGAAAATGATGGATAGAAAAATAACAAGCAGTAAAGCTCCCAGTGTACGGAGCACATACTAGGGCCCGTTCAAGAAACCTCTTCATAACCGGACGATAAAACAAGCGCAAGAGAAAAACAAAAAGAAGCAGTCGGACTTTGTCTTCTGAAGACAGAGATGTTGCCTCACTACTAAGACACAGAACATGCAATGACAACAACGAGCGCACACACAAACAATAAATTCACTTTATATTCATACCAGCTCTCTGTCGTCTGTGTCAAACAGGGACTCTGGCCTACCAATAAGAGGTCTCACCGTGTGGAAGGGGATGCTTGCGAGGAGCGGTCAACTTTAATGAAAAAGACAAAGTGGGAAGCGATGAGGTCTTTCATGAACCTGAAACATCGCCGGCTGCGTAGACCGACAGACACAAGATAATAGGCTTCAGTCACAGACCAAGAATGACTTCTGACCGCATAGACAGACAGACAGACACACGATGATAGGCTTCAGTCACAGACCAAGAATGACTTCTGACCGCGTAGACAGACAGACAGACACACGATGATAGGCTTCAGTCACAGACCAAGAATGACTTCTGACCACGTAGAAAGATAGACACAAGATGATAATCTTCAGTCACAGACCAAGAATGAATTCTGACCGCGTAGACAGACAGCCACAAGATGATATGCTTCAGTCACAGACCAAGAAGGACTACTGACCGCGTAGACAGACAGACACAATATGATAGGCTTCAGTCAAAGATCAAGAATGACTTCTGACCACGTAGACAGATAGACAGACACACGATGATAGGCTTCAGTCACATACCAAGAATGATTTCTGACCGCGTAGATAGATAGACAGACACACGATGATAGGCTTCAGTCACATACCAAGAATGAGTTCTGAACGCGTAGACAGACAGACACAATATGATAGGCTTCAGTCACAGATCAAGAATGACTTCTGACCACGTAGACAGATAGACAGACACACGATGATAGGCTTCAGTCACATACCAAGAATGAGTTCTGAACGCGTAGACAGACAGACACAATATGATAGGCTTCAGTCACAGATCAAGAATGACTTCTGACCGCGTAGACAGACAGACAGACAGACACACGATGATAGGCTTCAGTCACAGACCAAGAATGACTTCTGACCACGTAGACAGACAGCCACAAGATGATATGCTTCAGTCACAGACGAAGAATGACTTCTGACCGCGTAGACAGACAGCCACAAGATGATATGCTTCAGTCACAGACCAAGAATGACTTCTGACCGCGTAGACAGACAGACAGACACAAGATGATAGGCATCAGTCACAGACAAAGAATGACTTCTGAACGCGTAGACAGACAGCCACAAGATGATACGCTTCAGTCACAGACCAAAAAGGACTTCTTACCTCGTAGACAGACAGCCACAAGATGATATGCTTCAGTCACAGACCAAGAAGGACTTCTGACCGCGTAGACAGACAGACACAAGATGATATGCTTCAGTCACAGACCAAGAAGGACTTCTGACCGCGTAGACAGACAGCCACAAGATGATAGGCTTCAGTCACAGACCAAGAAGGACTTCTTACCGAGTAGATAGACAGACACAAAATGATATGCTTCAGTCACAGGCCAAGAATGACTCTGACCTGCCTATCGTGCCTGTCTGAGACACAAGGCACGAGCTGAGGCAATAGACAGGTAGGCTGAAGCCGACAGGAAGACCATGCTCACGATAGATCGACCGTTTTAAAGAAACTATAAAATAAGGATGCAGATTACAAGCAGAACACTGTGACAGCAGATAAAGAAAAATAGAAAGTCGCAACGGTGCCTACCGACTTAGTTGACAGATAAGACGGTGATAAATAGTATCCAAACTGCAAAAGTCCGACTTATTACAACTGCCTTTATATCTATCAAGAGGGCAGTGTTATAACTTAATTAAAGAAAGGTCCAGATTAGGTACTGGGAAATTTGTTTTTATTCAGAGTGGTGAATGCTTGGAATTCATTGATACAGGAAATAGTTGAGGCAGGAGCAATTTATGCATTCAGGAACAGATTTAACCGCGTAGTCTTAGATCAAGTGAAGTATAAAAGGAGTTAACGCAGTAACAGTGCTTTATATAAATTGTTTATAAACACCGGCATGTCTGACTCTTGGTTATTGCTAGGGAGGTACAGGTGAGATGACTACCTCAAGAGGGCATAGTGGACACAGTCGCTTCAGATATGGAAGAGTTTATGTGGATCTATTGTTCTGGGCATCCCTTGTGTGGATCTAACTTCCTGGTCATGAATGCTCTGGATCTATAATCCTGGTCTTCCTTGTGTGGATCTAATGTCAAGGTCATGGATGTTGTGGATTTAGTGTCCTGGTCCTGGATGTTGTGGATATATCGTCCTGGTCATGGTTTGTGGATCTATTGTCCTGGTCATGGATGTTGTGGATCTATTGTCCTGGTCATGGATGTTGTGGATCTATTGTCATGGTCATGGTTTGTGTGGATCTATTGTCCTGGTCATGGTTTGTTTGGATCTATTGTCCTGGTCATGGATGTTGTGGATCTATTGTCCTGGTCATGGATTGTGTGGATCTATTGTCCGGGTAATGGATTTTGTGGATCTATTGTCCTGGTCATGGATTGTGTGGATCTATTGTCCTGGTCATGGATGGTGTGGATCTATTGTCCTGGTCATGGATGTTGTGGATCTATTGTCCTGGTCATGGATGTTGTGGATCTATTGTCCTGGTCATGGATGTTGTGGATCTATTGTCCTGGTCATGGATGTTGTGGATCTATTGTCCTGGTCATGGTTTGTGTGGATCTATTGTTCTGGTCATGGATTGTGTGGATCTATTGTCCTGGTCATGGATGTTGTGGATCTATTGTCCTGGTCATGGATGGTGTGGATCTATTGTCCTGGGCATGGATGTTGTGGATCAATCGTCCTGGTCATGGTTTGTGTGGATCTATTGTCCTGGTCATGGTTTGTGTGGATCTGTTGTCCTGGTCATGGTTTGTGTGGATCTATTGTCCTGGTCATGGTTTGTGTGGATCTATTGTCCTGGTCATGGTTTGTGTGGATCTATTGTCCTGGTCATAACGGGGATAAATGCATTATAGACCTGATGGGGGACACAGAGGATTCACATCTTAAGTAGCTTGCTATGGAACTATTGTTCAGGTCATGCAGGGTTAACTGACAAGATCAAACTTACTTTATGGCGTGCAACACACGTGTTGTGATCAGGCGGGGGAGGGGGGGGGTATCGGAATCAATCGATGACCATACGATCCATGGTGACACTGCGATCGATGTGGTTGTATGCATCTGAAGATTGCACGAGCTTAACAACTGTTTAGATGATGGTCTACAAGGAAGGAGCTGGAGTATATACCTCCAGGTAGGTACTTCAGCTGTCTGCGTCATTTTACCATTCGGCATTTGTTTGGAGAGAGAGAGATGGAGAGAGAAAGAGTTTGGGTACTTATATATCTACCCGTAGGACAATGATGTTTATTATGTCATCAAGTGCCGTGCAGGTTGGGTTTGGATCATGGATTTCCACTTTTTTGTCATCAAGTGTGTCTCTTAGCAACTCTGATATTGGTTGTATCCAATGCCATTCTTTCAATCTGCCTCCCCCTGCCCTTTTCCCCTTATATCCTTTCCGTTGTCACCGTGTGTTCCAACCCGCCTCCTCTCGTGACATACCCAGAAAAGGTGTAGATGTCTTGTTCTGTTTCTTGCCATAAGCTGTCTTTGTGTCAGTGTCACTTCAAGAACCACGTCATTAGCATTATTTGGAATCCATGGCATTTTCAACATTTTCAACATTTTTCTGTAAAACCACATTTCTGTTGCCTCCTGTGCTTACCTGCTGATTGTCCATGACTGGCTGCCGTATATATGTACTGGTCCACGCAGCATCCAATAACTCTCTTCCTTATTCCAGCGATAATCACGTGTTGCACAAGATTCCCTTCATACACTGGAAGATAGATTTTACCTGGGCTATTCTGTTATTTATTTAAGTGCATCTCACATCAGAGCTGATGTTGGTGCCCAAGTATTGAAATGCGTACATCTCACATCAGAGCTGATGTTGGTGCCCAAGTATTGAAATTAATGTACCTATTTTAGTCCCGTCTCGTTCACCTTCGTACAATATGTTGGAAGATTTGTTTTTCTTAGTTACTAACTTTACTTCCGATTTCTCTTTATTTTAGATGTGGTCTTTATTTTCGCTTTCAATAACTACCATGTTGACCAATTCTTGTAAGTCTGACTTTATCTGCGCTATTAACACAGCGCCAAAATCCAGACATAGCTTTCAAAAAACAATAAATCTCATATAGACAAACCCTGAAAGACGCCGTATCGAGTTGGTGCAGGCTACAGAGATGAAACTTCGAGAGGAACCTGCTCCTGGACACAATCAATCATACACAACATGGAAGTCGCTGAACAGACTCCAAACTGGTGTATCACGGTGCAAGAGGAATATGAAACGATGGGGATACACAGATGATGACACATGTGATTGCGGCGCAATACCGACCACCTGATGACCTGCCCCAACCTGCAGGAAACATGCAATAGGCGCGACACGCTGAATACTGGATGCAATCTATGTAACGTGGTGCTTAGACACGAAAAGTGAAGTCAACACAACGCCATCAGCGTAACGCAAGTTTTGTTAGGTTCTGTCCATCAATTGAAACTCTTGGCATAACCTCTATGAGAACAGTTCAGGGGACTGCACCCACTACAACCTTACTTCCTTTCATATCGACCCGTCGTTTCCTACTTTGTGTATCTATATGTAAAGCTGCAGTCTTCCCCAGCACAAGTTCTGAATAATTCTGGCGGTCCATGCCATCGGCATGAAGCTCCTCTTACAGCACGTAGATAATGCATCTTTGCTTAACCCTGTCAAAAACTTTGATGCTGTGTGTAAAGCACGTATATAAATATTTTTTCATCTCTATATCTCTCGAATAATGTTCTAAACCCTTTACAGTCCGGCCTGTATTCGCGTCTTAACCCTTTACAGTCCGTCCTAAATTAATTCAATTCACGTCTTAACCCTTTACAGTCCGTCCTAAATTCGCGTCTTAACCCTTTACAGTCCGGCCTAAATTAATTCAATTCGCGTCTTAAGCTTTACAGTCCGGCCTAAATTAATTCAATTCGCGTCTTAACCCTTTACAGTCTGGCCTAAATTAATTCAATTCGCGTCTTAACCCTTTACAGTCCCCCTAAATTAATTCAATTCGCGTCTTAACCCTTCACAGTCCGGCCTAAATTAATTTAATTCGCGTCTTAACTCTTTACAGTCCGGCCTAAATTAATTCAATTCGCGTCTTAACCCTTTACAATGCAGGCTAATTTAAAGATATGTGTCTTAACCCTTTACACTCCGGGCTAATTTAAAGATTTGTGTCTTAACCCTTTACAATCTGGGCTAATTTAAAGATTCGTGTCTTAAGAAACAACTGTAATTAATGAGTTTAGACTGCAACGGTTTGATCAATGGACAGCTTTCTGTAACAAAGAATACACAACAACAACATAACGGCAGGTTGAGGCTTTTACTAAGTTCGCTCTTGAAATGAAACAGTACAGCCCGGCTTTATATTTGACTGTCCGTACGAGCATGTTGGCGTAGGGATGTATGCGATCCCCTTACACGACGTCCAACTGTTTCTTGTCTCAGTTTGTGGGAGAACTAGTATTTCCAATACTGATTTCATCATCTTCCCTCTTTTATGTGATAATTAGTTTATGTAGATTAATATTGAATACCTCGAAGAAACGACATGGGAGACAATCAACTACAGAACGGATATACAGCGCACGTGATAAGAGAAAGTGGAAATTTATGATCGTCAACACCAACCGGCAGCGCACTTGATGATGATAACACAGCATTGACGTCATTATGCTTCGAGTAGATCACAAGTACCTTAACATCTTTCTCTTTCCATGTAATATTCAATCGATCGTGGGTCCGTACTTTGTTCTAATTCATCGTCTGGAACGCCCATCCGGTTCGATTGTCTGCGTATACTTGTAATCGAGTGTGAAGACGAACATAAGCATTGATTTGTGTGTCTATGCATGGTGGAGGGATTGTTGTTGTTTTTGTTGCATGCCTACAATGAGTAGGATTACTCTTTTGTGCGCCCTGAAAAGGAGGTTAAGTGGCGGGTTGTCATAGCTTTCCTCACATCCCGAACGTGCTTATGAGGGTGGACGGGGGTCGTCCAGGCGGCTGTGCTGTGCTTGATCTCATCTGCGGTTAGCTCACTACTACGGGGATAATCACGTTGACCCCTCACATTGTTAGCCAGGCTGCCATGAAAACAGCCCGATTCCAGGGAGGACTGCGGTGAAGATCATGCCCAGTATATTTTGCCCGACCCTGACTAACATGTCTGATCAGCATATTTTGCCTGATCAGACGTTAGTCTTACTCCCTATGGTGGAGGGATTGTCTCATTTTAATTTTAACTTTCACGCAGGCCATTATTGCTGGTTTGCTGTTAATTAATGGATATTGTCAGCTAATTTCTATATATAGAGAATTAATTTATGCACCACTCAGTGGATAGGCCTAGACAGGCTCTTCCCCCAGGACTTTCTTCATTTGTGGACAAAAAACTGGTGGACGTTAGTGGTAACATAACAAGAATTATATTTATTGATATGTGTACTGTCAATAAATATGATTTACGACCGTCCATGTAATCTAATTTAGAATTTCAGTTGTTTTTTGATGGTTTGCTAATCGTCAAAGATAAATAGATTTACCAAATATGCAAACATGAATAAGTGAATGTCATAACTGTTATATATATATATTAGGGATGCCCATACAGAAGATCCGCCCGTTAATCTAACTGTACAATTTGAAAAAGAGACACAGCAGTTATGTAATATAAGGATTATGAGGTTAGTGTTCCGGTGACTCATAGGGGTGGTCCCAATCATGATCCAGAACCAAGGGACCACTGACAGCTAATTGGAACGTGCCTGTATTCTGATTCAAGTAGGTTGATGTAAATAAGCCAGGTAGATAGCTAGAGAGTGGGTCAGAAACAAAGGGTCACTCTACACCAGACAGGAAGATAGCTAGATGGTGAGTCAGAAACAAAGGGTCACTCTAGACCAGACAGGAAGATAGCTAGAGGGTGGGTCAGAAACAAATGGTCACTCTACACCAGACAGGAAAATAGCTAGAGGGTGGGTCAGAAACAACGGGTCACTCTAGACCAGACAGGAAGATAGCTAGAGGGTGGGTCAGAAACAACGGGTCACTCTAGACCAGACAGGAAGATAGCTAGAGGGTGGGTCAGAAACAACGGGTCACTCTAATCCAGGCAGATAAGAAGCTAGAGGGTGGCTCAGAAATTTGAAAACGTTTAAGGGTTGGTAGTTTGTTTTTTTCCGTTCGCCGTATTTTTATATTCCTAAGGAGGTGTGATTTGCACAATGTTTTTATGGTGTGCCTGTCGGTTCAGTGCATCCGACCTTGGCAAACATTTTATGTAAGTGTCTGTTTCATCCTGAATGTTCTGAGGGTTTGCTTCCACGGGATTTCGGTCTATGATGTGATAGGAACGAACCCAGAACCTTCGTGTTGTGAGCCGTGTCACTTAACCAGTAGCACACGCCGTACCACGTAGCGGATTTTGTGAACGTTCAAGGCTTGGTAACGAGAGATTGAGAACATTCAGGGCTTGGTAGCGGGAGATTGAGAACGTTCAGGGCTTGGTAGCGGGAGATTGAGAACGTTCAGGGCTTGGTAGTGGGAGATTGAGAACGTTCAGAGCTTGGTAGCGGGAGATTGAGAACGTTCAGGGCTTGGTAGCGGGAGATTGAGAATATTCAGGGCTTGGTAGCGGGAGATTGAGAACGTTCAGGGCTTTGTAGCGGAAGATTGAGAACGTTCAGGGCTTGGTAGCGAGAGATTGAGAACGTTCAGGGCTTGGTAGCGGGAGATTGAGAACGTTCAGGGCTTGGTAGCGGGAGATTGATAATGAACGACGAAAACGAGGAAAAAGCTTTAAATAATGCGGAGCTAATCGAATCTTTGACGTTTGTGATAACTTGCAGAGTAACGCCCCATTGATGTTGTCTTGCTTGTGGTCGTCATCTTGGTTTCACTGATATTCAGGAAGTTTATTTTGTTTCTGTTTACCATTTAGAATCACCTAGCCGAGTTCCTCTGCCTACTTTAAGAGGATGAATGTGACCTGCATAACCTGTTTGAACATTTCCTAATTTTGGTCGCCTCTGACATTTCTCATTATGGATTCTGTTTAGAAGTTGATTAGATAAGGACCGAGAAAATGCATGCTTGGCTTACTCCCTTTTATACTTCAGGACAGTCTAATGTTTGGCTGTTTTTACCTTTGCCTCTTACTCCTAATATCTTGTTTTGAAAACGGATTACGTGTAGCACACTGTAAACAGCAATTGTGTAATATATGAGATACATAAAAATAAACACACACACTCACACATATACACATGCTACACAATGTCAGACTGATAAATCCATGACCTTGAAATATTTTTCTTTGAATCGTATCAAAAAATAGCCTGGTTATGATGAAATTGTGTGACTGTTGTGAGAAAATGTTGACCTACATTTCGCATACTTCCGTTGTGCGCAAAATGTCAACCACCTTCCTCAACTGCACGCGGCATCTCTTTATTTTGGGATGTCAATTGTGCACTGTTTTAGCACATCTCATGCTTTCTATACCCGTTTTCTTAGCTCATCCACTTTGCTAATTTTCTCTAGGTAGACATTTTCGGCTCGGAACAGTAGAAAAAGCAATATTTAAAGGTCATGAATTTGTCGCTCACACCAGGTGTGCATATTTGTGTATATGTATATATATATATATATATATATATATATATATATATATATATATACATATATATATATATATATGTATATACGAGAGGTGTTCAAATTAAACCGGACCAAACTGCAACAAGTGAACATACGTATTATGCGCATGATGAAGTCACTTCTGGTGTGCAAAGCACATACCAACTGTCACGTTTGCAAAATTCCATTATCTTCCGACTCAAAATTACTTCAGCAGACCATTGCAAACATGTCGATTGTTATATAGAATTCGCCCAGAGTTGACCAGCGAGCGGTGATTCGGTTTCTAACAGCTGAAGGTTGTCGACCAGTTGACATTCATCGCAGAATGCAGGTAGTGTCTTGTGACAACAGTGTGTCGAAGGCAACAGTGTGTCAAGGACAACAGTGTGTCGAAGACAACCGTGAAGAACTGGACAACGATGCTTAAAGAAAGACGCGAGTTAACGAAAGATCTTCCGAGACCAGGTCAGGCGCATATTGCTGCGTCAGAAGCTGCCGTCGCCAAAATGGCTGCAGCAATTCGGGTGGACCGTCGCCGGAGCTTACATTTCTTAGCGGAGGAATTCGCTGTGTCGCTAAGGACAGTTTAAATGGTGGTTAGTAAGAAACTGAAGTATCGGAAGATGTGTTCACAATGGGTACCTCGATTGCTGACTAACCACCTTAAGGAAGAACAACTTGCTGCGAAACGAAGGTAGGTGATGAATCGTGGTTCCACCTCGTTGACCCCAGCAGCAAAACTGCTAGAATTCAATGAAAACATCCCGGATCACCCAAAGCAAAAAAATGCTTTGCCCTTTTCAGTGGTAAGGTTGTGCAGACATCATTTTCTGACCATGAGGGACTTTTCTTGGTAGACGTTACAGAGCCTGGCCTGAACATCAATGCCATCTGCTGCAATGATATACGAGACAAGTTTCATACAGCAATCAAGAATAAACGACCCGGCGTGCTTTCGCGTGGTGTGAATCTGTTACAGGACAATTCTCGTCTACACGTCGCGAACATTGTTCAGAAAGCGTTAGCACAGAAAAGGTGGAAAGTACTGTCACGTCCATCATATAGCCTCGATATATCCCATTCTGACTACTATTTGTTCAGACCGTTAAAAAAATGTCTGCATAGACAAAGATTCGACTCCGATGTAGACGTCATGGCCTCGGTGACCAAGTGGTTCACAGCAGTGGAATGTGTGTCTGAATGTCTGTGACGACTTTTTCTAACTAACCATGTTGCATATCTGCTTCATAAAAATTGCAATATTTATTTCTGTCACACTAGATGATGTAACTTTCAAATGTTTGTGATATAGCCACTGGGTTCAGTTTCATTTAAGCACGCCTCCTAAGTGTGTGTGTATATATATCCGAGTTGTCTGTCGGGATCTTTGTGTATGACAAGAACAATAACAGCACCACTGCCCCACTGAGAGTAAGTGACGACTAACTGTGTGACATGGCATACAACCGTCCACAGCTATGCGGTTTGTTAAGAACAGCATAAAGGACACCTAACAGTCTTCTGGTCTACTTTGCTCTAGTGTTTTAGTATATTAAGATGAACTCACACATGGGTAGTGAGGTCTGAGCTGGACGTCCGGCTCGTTAACGAAAAGTGAAGAGTCTGATATTGCCTCTCCTTTCCAGGTGTAGAGATCGCCGCTGGATTCACTGTTCGGCTTGCCGTTCAGGAGTTTCCACGCCAATGGCCTCTCCTACATTATTGTGTCCCGAGCAGCATCTTCATGAGTGGCCCCCTGTTTTTTACAGAGCCTGCTGTGGGACGCGACCGAGTACCCGGCGGTATAATTGGGCGGGCAGACTTGGCTCATTAGCCTTGGTTGGCAGCCAATCTAAGAGAAGGTCAACTATCTCTAAGCCCGAGTGAACAAAGCTCGTTAGCCTGTTCAGACAGGTTGCCTAGGAGAGAAGGAACTTTGATGTTAAACCCACAAGTCCCAGCGAGTGCTGGCTAGTCTTTGGATGATGAGAGTATCATCGGATGTCTCGAGTAACTAGCATCTGCCGACAACAACGCCACGTTGTAGAAACCTTGGGAGAGTGTAGGGCTACGGGAGTAAACCCAGACAGACAATCTGGAGTGGTAGCACCTAATGTGGATGGTTTCAAAATTGTGAACTCATTCCGGCAGTTCCTGTAACTGAGCTGGTGCCAAGCTGTCATGCTTTGCATTCCATTGGATTACACCAGCGAGGCCGAGAGGGGGATCCTGCAGTTTGGGCAGCCCAGGGTCTCCATATTCAGCTCCCAGGCTTGTGCCATGAGAGGCAACTCACAGGGTGCGACGCGCATGGTCTACAGAGATTGAAACGCCTATAACGGTGATGATGATGATACATATAATATATTTCCAAAAACGTCCTAGTAGCTTCTCTACAACGGAGCCGGTTTCAATCTCCATTCCCGAAATGATCAAGTTTGCCAGGCTGTACTTTGAGTTAGTAGACCCAGGACTATGATGGTGGGAACGAATCACCCCACCTCAGAAAAAATTCCACCAAAACAGCAAAGTCTATGTTTTCAACCAGACTTTGTTAAATGACAAAGTATCAGACTTCACGAGAATTGCTTTGCCCTCGTGCGCCTTTAATCAGCTCACCAACATCTGGAAATCTACAACACTCAGCAAATATACCAAGCTCAGACTATTCAACTCAATCGTAATATCAGTCCTGACATATCAATGGAAAGCTGTAAGACAACAAAATAGCTGGAAAAGTAATGAAATATCTTTGAAAATAAATGTTTAAGAAAATTATTGTATATTAGCTGGGACCTGTTCATAACTAAAGGGTCGATAAGAACAGAGACAAACCAACTATACGCTGGGACCAGGTCATAACTAATGGCTCGATAAGAACAGAGACAAACCAACTATACGCTAGGACCAGTTCATAACTAACGACTCGATAAGAACAGAGACAAACCAACTATACGCTGGGACCAGTTCATAACTAATGGCTCGACAAGAACAGAGACAAACCAACTATATGTGTCTAAAATTATTCGGGGAAAAAAACGATGAACATACATCAGACATGTCCTTAGAAGGAACAAGAACCGTCTTCTATTGCAATCACTCGAATGGACACCAATGGGCGTTCGGAAAAGAGGGAGAGCCAAAGAGACACTCAAGAGAACCATCATCAGAGAGGGCTCAACTATGGTTCTCGACCTCATACAGGATCTTACACTGTTCCAACTGGAGATCATTTGTTTCTTCCTCGTGCGTCGAATTTGGCGAGCAAATTACATATATAGATCGACATGTTTATACGACAGGTAAAAACCTAGAGCTAGACATAGCACTGTCACCATGTGATCAATTAACTCCAGAACGTATCCTCCGTTACGACAAGGTTGATACATCGTTTTTCCTTGCAAATACAAGTACATATTCTTGCTCTCAGGAATATCTTACTCACATCGTAGTTTGGGTCGTCCTATTCCCGGGCCCTATGCCTTCCACTACCATCCCCTTGTCAGACCAGTCTTTTCATAACAAGGAAATAGCTTGGATTGTTCGCTTACATGTTATTCATTGGCAATTGCCTAGTTATATTGAGTGATTGCAGAAATGTCTTAACTGTATTCGTCTGTCTACGATTTTTTCAGCATAATCCAATCACAAATCATTTGGGAAGTTGCTTTCTTTTTGGCAATTGTGTTCTTTAATGTCCTGGTCTCACAACCATTTGTTTGCACATAGAAAATACATTCTCTGATTAGATGGATTCAATTGTTGATTGAAGATTCTTCTTCTTCTTCTTCGTACGCAGTCAGACAGTAACCATTATTTTTTCGAAAAAAGCGGCGGTCATCCTGAGGCTGTCGCCACTGCCATAGAGCTTGTCTTGCAGTTCCACTGGTGATGGCCACATCTGCTCTCTCTGCTCCTCGTATGTCGGGCAGTTCTGCAGCAGATGTTCAGCGGTCATTTTACCAGTACCGCACGGGCATTCGTCGGTACCACCTATCTTCAATTTGTTGAATAGGTGGTACCTCAGTCTATTGTGGCCAGTACGAAGTCTGAAGACAACGACCTGCTCTCTTCTGTTCAACTGGTAATAGGCATCGTTTTTGATGTAACCAGTATGTTCAGTTTCCCATTTGGTCATGTATCTGGCTTTGGATTGAAGATTCGAAATATCCAAGTTCGTTTACACTTTATATTTCTTCATTATGTTTTGTGATTGATGCATGTTCACTATTTTGCCTGTAAACAGTTTATTGTTTCTGTGTTGAAATATAGATTATCTGCTTCGTTCTGGGCACAATACGAAATAGAGGTAATACTATTATCACGCGTGATCAGCCTTGACACAGCTGTTTGAGTGACGTCAAAGCTTTTCCAAGACAATAACTAATACCAAATCCACTGTGAGGATCTCGCGGCTTTTACACAGGAAGGAAGGAATGAAGGAAGGGAGGAAGGAAGGAAGGGAGGCCATTGTGAAGATCTCGCGGTTCTTACACGGGAAGGAAGGACGGGAAATTGTGAAGATCTTGGGGCTCTTTCACGGGAATGAAGGACGGGTGGCGGAGAAAGTAGGAGGGGGGGGGGGGAGGATTGTGAGTATATGTGACTCTTACACATGGAGGAAAAAAGGATCATTGAAAGAATCGTGTGGGTCCCTGTACTTTGTGATAGCGTCCTCTCTCATTCTACTTTGTGATAGCGTCCTCTCTCATTGTACTTTGTGATAGCGTCCTCTCTCATTCTACTTTGTGATAGCGTCCTCTCTCATTGTACTTTGTGATAGCACCCTCTCTCATTGTACTTTGTGATAGCGTCCTCTCTCATTGTACTTTGTGATAGCGTTCTCTCTCATTGCACTTTGTGATAGCGTCCTCTCTCATTGTACTTTGTGATAGCGTCCTCTCTCATTGTACTTTGTGATAGCGTCCTCTCTCATTGTACTTTGTGATAGCGTCCTCTCTCATTGTACTTTGTGATAGCGTCCTCTCTCATTGTACTGTGTGATAGCGTCCTCTCTCATTGTACTTTGTGATAGCGTCCTCTCTCATTGTACTTTGTGATAGCGTCCTCTCTCATTGTACTTTGTGATAGCGTCCTCTCTCATTGTACTTTGTGATAGCGTCCTCTCTCATTGTACTTTGTGATAGCGTCCTCTCTCATTGTACTTTGTGATAGCGTCCTCTCTCATTGTACTTTGTGATAGCGTCCTCTCTCATTGTACTTTGTGATAGCGTCCTCTCTCATTGTACTTTGTGATAGCGTCCTCTCTCATTGTACTTTGTGATAGCGTCCTCTCTCATTGTACTTTGTGAGGATTAAGGATTAAGGTTAAAGCTAGTGTAAGGGCTAGAATTAGGGTTAGGATTAGGGTTAAGATTTGGGTTAGTATTAAGGTTAGGATTACGGTTAGGGTTTGGATTAGGATTAGGGTTAGGATTAGGAATAGGGTTAGGATTAGGGGTATTGTGATCATCTTTTGTACTCTTCTATTTTTATCGAAGTCTTTACTTATTTGTTGAAAACAAAATGATAACACCTGTCATCTCTTAACCCGAAATGTAATTTAACGTTACAGCTATCAGCTATAAAATACGTTTGTTGGGAACAAAGGGAACTCTAATTGGTGGCTTCAATGATTCTACTCGTGTGAAAGAAAGACATAACAATATAAGTTTTTTTTAAATTTTTTTTTGCTTTCGCCTTATTTCTCCATTCCTCAAGGCGGGTGTGGTTTTTATTTTGCGCCTGTCGGCCCAGTGCATCCGACTTCAGCAAGCATGTTATGTAAGGGTCTGCTTCCTCCTGCAT